>OY754966.1:46969168-46974168 GCA_963576475.1 Molanna angustata
AAAAAATTAAATTTCAGAGTGGCCTTGGTCAACTCTCTGATGCCCAGTTTTACAGTCACAGGCTTGAAGTACTCTCGCGACAATCCATGTTTGTGAATATTATGTTCACCGACGTTGATTGTTATTTTTTGCACAATTGTGCCGAGACCACGAGTCTAGAGGAGCTTCTAAAGCTACTCTTCGTGCCATGCATTCTTTGTCATTCTTACTAGCGTTCTGTGAAGGGGCCGTTTCAGTCCCCAAATGCGGAACGGGTGGAGGTGGGCGTAGCTAGTTAGCGTAGCATGTGCTGACACAATAAAGTAGTACAACAAGACATTATTAATCAAAATAAATTTTATGGAGATATAAAAGGGGTTTGTTTATAAAAATTGGCTCTATGTACTGTTTGATTTTGTTATAAACGCCGTAGACACCGTTGGTTCTCATGTGTTACATGCAACTAGAAATAAAATTATTATTATTATTAATGTCGTGTTTTCAATGACGATACAGCAACTTTAAAAGTTTTCGATCGATGCCTTGAAATCTGCCCATTATATGTAGATTTCTTCATAAATTTTACATTTTTTTTATTAAATTATTTTTTTAATATTTTCTCCAACGATTTCCACGAAGAAAACGTATTTTTCCCGTATGTAATATACATAATATTTTCTATCTGTGAACAAAAAAATCAATAGAATAGGTGACAAAAAATATTAACTATGGTGAACTAACTTGTATGCATGTCAAAGAAATTAGATTAATAATATGAAATTCAATAGATGGCACTAGTGTCCTACGTAATATTATTTTGAAACGACATGCAAATTAAATATAGTTTTTATTGAGTTGGTTCTTTGCACCCTGAAAGCTCAATCCAGTTTTTGAATTCTGAATATTTTTGGAAGCGCCGCTAGCCTCCTATAAAGGTGAGTGGCGCCAAACAAGCTTACATATTAGACGTGCGCCAACTTAGTAACTCAGGCGCAGATCACTGCGCCGGCTCACCGCTCACTGAGTTAACCCATAATTGCGTCATGACGCAACAAAATGAATACGCCGAGTGAGATGACGTATCGCGCACCATCTACATGACACATTCAAAGATTCAACAACTCACAGACTCTTAAGTACCTACATACAGCGCATGAATGTACTGCGTTGACTTGAGTTAGTATGTGAGTTTAAGTGAGAGTAACGAATAATATGGATATTTTTGAAAATGACGTCAGTTTTTCACATATTACCATTTATTTAAAGTGTTTAAAGGTAATAATAATTTTATTACTTTGCTGGTACAACACCTTTCCATGCAACTCAGTAACGGTGCAGCTCACAACTCACTGCGCCGGGTCATTCAGCTAGTAAAAAAATTAATTACAAAAGTATAATATGCAGGTATTGTATTTTATATATTCATTATATTTCATGTACATGTTTAAAAAAATTACAACTTTCCCGATTCTACTTTTAAAAGTAGAATAAGTATATCGGTTAAAAAGCAGGCAACTTAATAACTCGATACCCTTACACTGTTCGCATTCTCCCGGTCTAGCACTCACGACTGTGCTCACGAATCACTGCGCCGAGAGCCAATACATTTCGAAGGAGTGAGTTAACACACCCGGAGCAGTGAACTGAGTCAACGCAATTATTACATATTATCATCACGCCAAGTTCTCCACGGGGTAGGCAGCGAAATCCGAATGCTACATAATTCTGTTCACGCAAGAGCTGGTATTACAGAGGAAACGTATCCATGTCCTAATAATCAAGTCGTATTTCAACTCACTATCCCAAGGGGATGTAGTGCAGTGTTATGATTTTGCAATTTTTGAGGCTATTTTTTATTGCAGATTGTAAACTAGACTAGTAACACGCTGAGATTGTATTCTGATATCCGCATTCTGATATAAATTTGTATAGCTTAGACCTAGACCCCATTAGATGTTGAAGGATATCTGAATAGTACTTCTCATATTTTAAACTGTCAAATATTTCAAAGTGACCCCAAGCTTAGGAAACTTAAAGTTTGTTATTTTTATTTTAAAATTGTTAAAATGTCACATCACCTGCATAAAATAGCATTGAATAATTATCAAGTAGTTTAGCGTTGACCACAACCCACTCGTGATTATATTCTTTGGGATTCAAACCATAATGTATATATTACGTGTTTCCCTCAATCTTTTCATTGAAATATGCTATAGCCTCCTAAATTATTTTGTGTACAGATATAAAATTTGATATTTTAATTTTCGAATTGGTAAAATTAAACATCATTTTCTTAAGATGACATTGAAGAATTATCAAGTTTTCATAATAAAATATTTTAATCAAATTCTAAATATTTTCCATACAAAATTTGAATACTTTATCGAGTGACATGCTAGGGAAGACTACAACCAACTCGTTTTATATAAATATATGGTTATTTTTGGTATACTTGGTTATTTTCTTCTGTATTGTTACTTTGTTAAATTATACCTGGGGGGGCAAGTCTGGTTCAATCGGCGAAATCAAAACCCTCGTGATTACCCATATCATGGATATAATTATTATATGGAGTTCTACAATATCTTTAGATGTCATTGACTTGCCCCCCAGTATTTGTTTTTGTTTCTTATTATGTAAATAGTTACAACTCCAAAACACGAGTACATCTCATTTTGAAAGAAGTTTTATAAATTATTGTTTGAATTCTAATTTTTTATTAAGTTATCTTGTGTTTCTTATTTGTTGTGTTTCTTATTTTTAAATAAAATAAATGTATTATCTGTAAATACTAATTCATTTTCTTTTGCAAATTCTAATTTTGTTTTTTTTTACTATTTTTCCTTGTTATGCCTTACTTTGTTTTAGTTAATAATCTTTTTATATCTGGCCAAAAGAATGTCTCTTGATTGTGGAAGTTTGTTATTTGTTGCTTGTCAAATAAATATTTTATAAAGAACCTGTCAATTGCAAAAAAATACAATAAAATATAAAAAATAAATACTTTTCATACCATTTCCTACAAACTACGAGGAAATTTTGTCTTCTTCTGACGTCCACAATTCATTTTTCTCTCTTTTTGGTATATGTATGAATCACTCTTTTATAGGCATTTGTTTCATTGAAATAACAACAACGTTCACCGCTATTACAAATTGTGTTGATTTTCATGTTGCAAAAAGATTCGTATGTTTTTTCTCTAATTGCTATTTTTTCCCTTTAGTTAAATTTGTTTTGTGTACCTATGTAGTGTAAACAAAATCCTTTGTGTTTGAAAATAAATTATTCACAAAGCAAATTTTAAATTGTATCGCTGCCACGTTGCATTGCTTGCATCTAGAGAGGGGTAAAGGCGGGACCAACTGCACCGTACTTGGTCGAAAGTTTGTTTCCAACCTCCTTGTTTTATTTATTTATTTATTTATTTAATTTAAGGGGAAACATACAGCAATTTATAATCCATAAACAAAAACAATAACAAATATCAGTAATTTGCCAAAATAGTTCCCACAACATGCGTAATATAAAAAAAGGACAAGTTAGCCTAAAAAACATATACAGTGGAGTGAGTTAAAAACTTAATTAAACAACATGCGTTATATAAAAAAGGACAAGTTAGCTTCAAAAAACATATACAGTGAAGTGAGTTAAAAACTTAATTAAACAACATGCGTAATATAAAAAAAGGACTAGTTAGCTTAAAAAACATATACAGTGGAGTGAGTTAAAAACTTAATTAAAATTAAAGTATACAGCTTAAAACAAAAAAAAAATAATAATAATAACAAAGAATATAAACAAGATAAGTAATTCAAAATTAGGGATATAGATAATGGGGATATTTAGGAATTGCGGGGAGTGGGGAGGGAATAAAGAGGATTGGTATTCCATGTCTCGTATCACTGCGTTTTTGCGGATATACTCCTGCGATATTGCGGATATGTGCTGTTGAGTACATCAATGTCGTAAAAACTTGTGTTATACTGCTTACAAATGCGTGGAAAGCATGAATTCATTCTGTGATTAGTACTACAGTGTGGAATATGAAATAGATTTGAGTGTCTGCTTGTTCTACCTGGCAGATGAAACAGTATATTACTTATTATTTGGGGAGCATCAAAAAAAATATTAACTATTTGTGAAGAAGTGATAGGTCGTTATGAGTTCTTCGGTTCTCGAGTGATTCAAGGCCGTGAAATTTCCTGGATTCTGTGTAGTTAGGAAAATGAAGGTGTGATTTGTAGTTGACGGTTTTAAGGTACTTTTTTTGTACTCTTTCTATTCTATTTATATGTATGTTATAAAAAGGAGACCAGATCGGGGTGCAATGTTCCAGAATCGGTCTTATGTAGGTTGTATACAAAACAAGAAGAGTTTGAGTATTGTAAAAAGGTTTCGATAAGCGTGCTTTGAATCCGAGCATTTTAAAAGCTTTGTCAATTATTGCGTCTATATGTGCGTTAAATGTGAGCTTCGAATCGAAGATAACTCCTAAATCTTTAATTTTGGATAATACACCTGAATTCATATCCACGCTGCAAAATTTAAACGTATTTGAAATAACACCAATCATTTGGCATTTCATATCTTTTATCAATTTATTTGTAAACATATGTACTTTGATTTCCTGAAATTGTTCAATATTGCATCGTTTGATGGCATTAGATTTCAAAGAAACGTATTGAACAATTTTCCGAAAATGTATTTAAAATGTATTTATTTTAAAACAAAAAATATAAGGGTGCTTATCATGCAGGTATCCAACAAAAAATATAAGGGTGCTTATCATGCAGGTATCCAACAAAAAATATAAGGGTGCTTATCATGCAGGTATCCAACAAAAAATTTACTCTAAACCATGGTTTTTTTAATAGAAACATATCTCAACGATTAATATCATGTATTTCTAGAATGAGAATTGGCCATTGTTCAATTGCCTCCCATCTGTATAGAATTAGAGTTCTAAGTAGCCCACTTTGCCAGTGTGGTGATGAGGATGAGACAATTGATCATGTATTTTT